>JAMQGT020001230.1:0-20000 GCA_024447675.2 Pterophyllum scalare | reverse complement strand
CTGCAGGTTTGTCAGCCAGGAGACCGTGGTGTTCATCCTGCTGAAAATTCAGATTTCTTTTTGTTTGTTTGTTTGTTTTCTCACTGGCTTTTTACTTTTGCTTTCTCCGGTTAGGTTACAGCACTAAACACTGCTGGTTTGGTTTAAGAAACGATGGTGGTTTGATAAAATCATAACAGTAACCCTGCTCATTGAACAATGACAAGTTGGGAGTGACAGGCCTGCCACACTAATGTCGCAACCTGGTGTGTCAGGCTCCACCATCAAAGGCCATCAGGTACTTAAACGAGCCACATCAGAGGCTTTGACAGCAAGGCAATAATTGACGTCTAGAAATGCAAAATGCGATCCTGGATGTTTCCAGGACATTAACAGTGCTTGTTAATGTCTGAACATACAAAAAATATATATCTCTTTATTGCTCCTGTTAATGCTAAAAAAAAAAATACTACAAATAATCTCCCCAGTGAGCCATTTAATGATGGAGCAATCCTCTACAAATGCAAGAACATGAAACTCACTTGTCCTTTTAACCTCCACCAACAAAAAAACCCAGAGCTGCGAAAAACTTGGATAATTTAGCAAACATGCACGAAACAACTGCAGGTAAGGTCAATTAGAGGGTCAAGGTGTTCCGACCAGCTCCTCGCTGGGTGATCTGCATCCTTCATTCCTGACAGGAATTCTGTTTATCCTGTGAGGATTTGAAACACACACACACATTCATCGTAAAACAGCAGTTTGGGAGTTGTTCTGTGTATACTTACTAATCCAAATGGATATTCTCCCCTTGTTATATGAGCTTCTTGATGAATCACAGAGGAGTCGTACCTTGTTTTGAATGTTAAGTGTGTGGAATTTCTCTCTCTCTTTTTCCCCCTCTCTTTTTCCATCTTTCTGTGACGGATTTGTTTTGACTAGAGCTGCCTGGTAGACCGGCTGTGACCACATTAGCGCAGTGTGACTCCTGCCTCCTCACAGCTCTCCTCCTCCCGCACGCTTTGTCCTTTTCAAATATATAAATAATCAAAAACAGTTGATTAATTTCCCCTCTGATGCATCGCAGCAATCGCTAATGTCGGAAAAAGAGGAAAGTTTAGCCTCCACCCCCCTCCTCCACCCCGTCCTCCCCTGCTGCCTCTCCCCACGCCTTTCCCCTCTCGCTTGCTTTTCCAACACACGCGCTTCACACTGTCTGATCTTCTCAATCTGCTGCTAATATGCCTTTCAGGATGCTTCTCTTTTTTTCTCTTTTTTTTTTTTTTAAGCTACCCTTCTTCTCGACCCCTCCCACCTCCCCTCCTCCCACTCCCTCCATTAGACACAGTTTAATGGTGACAGCCATTCAATCGGATAATTAACATCCGTTTAACGCTCATTAACCGGGATGTATTTGTCTCGTTTGATTTGTAATTACCAGGCCTGTTCCACAGGAAAACACTGTGGTAATGTTCCCTTTGTGATGGCTTCATTGATGGAATTGATTTGAACCCAGCAGGGAGGCCAACAGGGAGGTGAGGGGCGGCAGGGATGTATAGGGACTGAAGATATTGACGCCATAGTTGTTATTTGTCTTAGTTTTTCTAATATCAGTTCTTCTAGACAGAAGTGCTGACAGCTATGGAGTTGTATCATTTAACATATGGCATTGGGGTCATTACTCAAATATATATATATATATATATATATATATATATATATATATATATATATATATATATATATATACATATATATATATATATACTGCCAGTTGACAATGGGGTGCTAAACTTTTTGTATGACCACAAATCTGAAAAAAATCCTATTCCAAAAAGGAAAATATATAAACAAATTGAAGATCTTATTTACCGCAATGCTGATGGTGAAAACTGTAACTCCTCAAAAGCTGTAGAGTACTCTGACATCTTTATCCTAACAGCAACTATAATGTATATAGTAAAAATTTAGACTGCTTTAGGTGTCAGTCATCATAGGTTGTAAGCCTAACCTTGTATTGTGGAGAAAGGCAAAACTCACTTTTTCAGAAAAAATCGGAGTAGTTTTTGATGCGTGTCACTTAAAATCTTTATCTTCTTTGTTCCCTGATTGCCAAGACTTGGGAGAACAAATAAAAACATATTCCGATTGACTCGGGTTAGAGTTAGGCGTTGGGCTGGAGTACTGCTAGTGATGACTTAGACCTCAGAGGGTTGATTTAGTAGCTATCAAACAAAAACATTAGCACACTGTACAGTTTAAAAAGTCCTGGCAAGCTTATTCAGTAAAGATGCTGGTAACGAATTTATGTTGTATGCCTGCAAGCCAGCCTGCTCAGCTGGTAATCTAAACCAACATGATGAAGCTAGTTGTCTTTGATGAGTCCTTTTTTCTCTTTGGCATCAATCCCTCTGTAAGGTCAGATAGTTACCAGACGGTGTGTTTTGATCATATTGCCAGAGGAAACCAAAGCACTCAGTGAAATAAACAAATACTTTTCACTTGGAAGGTTTAAATGTAGCCATTTTTTTTCTCCAGCTGATGTTTCTCCTTTTATTTTGGTGTTAAATGGCCAGCAGTGTCTCAAAACCAGACCATGGCGTTAACAGTCTTTGGCATCATAAATAATAAATGTTTTCTCACACTCACTCCTCACTGTCATTTTTCAGATGTTTTACAACTACAAGAAAATGTTTTGTCCTTAACATGATTTTCTTCTTTTGTCACAGCCCCTCTTCCTTAACTATTTTTTCTCTATCAGATGGATTAAAGCACTTCTTATTGTGGGCTGTTCAAATTTTTTTGTTTTAGTGAAAACTGCTACAATAACAATTTGTGCTGACCTTTGACCTTAACACATATCAGCAGAACCCATCCATACCTATCCCACTTGAAGGATCCTTAACCAGCCACGTCCATTTTATGCTCAAGGTTAGAAGTAGATCAAGCTTGCTGTGAACTGGAAGGTGACGCCTCCATTTAGAGTGTGTAGCGAGTTGTGGTAGTGCCGCTATCCAGCTGTTAGTATCTGGACTACTGATGTAGGAGGGACAGTGTGGATGGTGAGTGTCCCATTTCCACAGCTGATCTCACCAACACGTTCATCCATCACTCAGACAGCTTCAGCAGCTTGTTAGTGGCTTCATTTGCTCCCTGGGGAACCAGCTTAGAAGCCTTCGGCAAAGTTTATCACTAGATTTTGGAGAACGCTTGTTTCCTTACAAGGTCAGCGCTTTGCAAGGTCTAGGAGATCAGGGCTGGATATTTTCTCAAAGTAAACCCATAGCTCTAAGTGAGTCACCGTGGATTAAAGCTGTTATTTCAGCTTTAATCTCCACAGTTTGTTTTGCCTGCTGCTAATCTTTGGGTTTCAGCAGGGATGCTGTGGCAGGGATGAGGATCTGTTTCGGAGCCACGTGTTTCTTTCGAGAGGTACGTTGACCTTTGTAAACTGGAACCTATCAAAATGTGGGACATTGTCTCAATATGTGGGACAGGAGGACGCAGAATAAAAGTGCTGTTCAGTCCCACATCCACCGCAGTTCATCTAACAAGCAGGTTTTAGGACAATGGGAGGAAACTGAAGCACACGCAGGCAAAAGGAGAGTAACTGCAATGAAAGTGAAACAGAAAAGAAATTAGCTAAGCAATTAGCTTAAAATTAGCGCCTCTATTTACAACAGGCACCAGAAGAAAACTTGACATTTGTACAATGCAGCCTTCACTTAAGCAGGGACCGAGCAAAAAGATCCACTAGAAAACCATTAAGAACTAACAACTGGAGTCAGCACAGCAGAGATTTAATTGAAGGCCATAGTGTGTGACATCAGTGTACTAATGCATTTTAGCTTGTACGCTTTCATTTTGGCATCAGTGCTTGTTATGCACATCTCAGTGCTATAAGGATGCTTTAATGTAATGCATCCAGTTTCGACAGTTTTTTCCTGCCTTTAATCATCCACAATGACACAATGTTTCTTTACGTCTTTTAACTCCCTCCACACGTTTTTGTTTTTAAATGGATAATTTATTGATTTATATTTCTTTAGTGTTTAAATATTTTTCCCCATCATAACAAACTGCACACAGGAAGCAGAGAAGCCTCAGATGCAGCGTCCACGCCCCACTCACCTGCGCTCCTCTGCACTCCTCCCTCACAGTCTCCTCACGCATGGGACAGTGATGTGCTTTCTCCAGCTCGCCATTTTTTTTCCCCCCGATGTATTTATTTACCCACTTATACAGGGAATAAATCAAGGTCAGCACACAGTGCTGCGCATGGCTATTAAGATTCATTGTAATGCAAATTCTCCTGTAGCGATTGCGCTACACTGACAGGCACTGACATGGTGGGCAATACGCAAACAGCCACACATGCAAAGACACACACTGTTACCAAAGTGCATGTTCTGTGAACAATTTGCCAAAAGGATCTGAACCAATGCAAGAGTTTCTTCACACCACACCGTAACACACCTCCTCCACCCTTCTGTTTCCTGCAATTTTCCACTTTAAATAGACTTTACACCAGAAAACTGCATGATTTTTAATTATGAGTGACTTTCCTTATTGATACCATATTATTCTTTTTTTATTTGGAATTTACCTCTAAAGTTTTGGCTGTGATTTTTAAAAACTCTCCTTAAGTGAATGACTTTTAAAGTGGTTTGGTTAATTGCTTCATGTACCCAAGTGCAGAGAACTTTACCGCATGCATAATTTTAGACTGCTAACACCATATTAACTTAGCTTACATGAAACAAGAAAAGTGAGCCAGATCTCTGTGAAAGCTTGAAAACTATTTACCCCCCCAAAAAAAGCCCCTTTTTGCTTTTATCTGAAACATAGGGTTAGGGTTAGGGTTAGGGTTGGGGTTGGGGTTGAGGGTGAGGTCAGGAGCAATGACAGCTTAGACCTCAGAGTGTTTAAAGTTAGACATCAGAGTAACTAGTATTAGAGTAAAGCTGAGATGAGGTGAGAACTCACAGAAGAACACATACACGTGAGGAACCAGTCTATAACCCAACAGTTCAGAGAAAGCAGCATCACCTGCTCTTAGGAAACTTATCCTTACGACATAATTCTTTTAAAAAAAAAAAGGCTAAACTTGAGAGTGAGGAGTGATTTATGAGAAAAGTGCTTGTTGTGTGTCACTGGCACACAACAAAGTTCTTTGCTTGAACTGATTCTGTCTTAATCTTCTGGCTCCCAGGATGCGCAGACATGTTGTGTTGTTAAACTGTTACTCCAACAAAATCAACAAAATTAGCATCTCCCATTCATGCTGCTGCAAAGCTGTGAACAGTGTTTTGTTCACAGCTTAATAATTTTGAAATGTGTAAATAAAACTTGAAGCATAATTTATTCAATATGCTTTAAGTTTTTTTTTTTTAATCTCTCAGATTTTTTTTCTTGTTGTTTTTTTTTTAGCATTGCTGAACAAGATGCCTAGTAGGATCCCTGTCTGAATAATGCAATTGTTTGATGGAAACATCATTAAACAAACAGTATTTAGAATTATAATTTTCTGGTCAAGTAAAGCTAAATTTTATCATCTTGATCCGTTTGGGAAATTCACCTTTTAATTAATGTTGTTAATGCTAATCAATGTTCTGGAGCTCAAAATCATGATCAACTTTCAGAACAGGTAAAAACAAGTGTTAGGTAAAATAATAATAATGTATAATAATTCTTGTGTTTAATATCATCTGATCTTAGGCACCTAAACAATACTACATGATATTTGTGGCTCCAGCCTCCTTAATGAGTAATGTTTGACTCATTCATGGAAACATCCCCTCACAGGAATTGTGCATAAGTGCATAACCACTTTCACCTGCAGTTCCCTATAAGAGAACCAGGCTGGATCATAAAAAAACATCACTGGCAACATTTTTTGAAGTTTGCTGAGTCTGGCACATTTACTGAAGAGGCAGCCTGGTGCAGCTATGACTAAAATAGCATCAGGAGCAGATAAGTCTAACATGCAGCTGATCTTTTTTGTAAAGATCAGCTGCATGTTAGACTTTACTTTTTTGAAAAAGGGGAAGCCCAGAAATTATAATATTACAGTGTGTAAGTCCTGGATCTGAATGAAAATTAGCAGGACCTTTGATTTTGTTTTCTATCCTTTGCAAACACCCACATTTCACTATGGACCTGTGGTACTTTTACTTTTAACAATGTTCTTTTTATTGTAGATTACACAATTTTTATTGTTTATGCTGGTGCTGTAAACACAGTAATTTCCATTGTGGGATCAAAAAAGTATCTAACATCTCGCTATCTCAGAGCCCAGTAAAACACACTTTATATTAACATTTAAAGCCTGAAATAAGTGCTGAAATTTGCACAAGAGTGCCCCTTTCACATTTTCCTTTGCTGTAATATTACACAGTGGAGTTTAATGTCATATGGAGAGAGGAGTTCTTATAGTTGCAAATTACCACTGAAATAATGCTTCAAACTCATTGTGAGAACAGACAGTATCAACTGAAACTATGGGTTGCTATTTTTTTAGCTAGAGCAGAAGTTGGTACTATGAACTCAGAGACTGCATGTCAATCAAAACTTTGGGACAGACGAGAGATACTCAGTTCCTGTTTTATGCTGTGAAGCAATCCATCAAATTCAGACCTTGTGACACAGACAAAAAGCTAAGCAGGTCCTGCTACAGGCTGCTGATCCCGCTCATCTTTGCTTGGCAGTGATGTGATTTTAACTAGATTGATCGAAACATAAATAACAGGTGAAAAGTCATCTTACTGTTAAAAGTTCCAGGCAGCAAGCCGAGAATTCACAAGTTATTTTCCTTCCTGTTGATCACGTTCTTTTTGCAGTGGTTACTCGTGTTTTGATGATGGCATTAGTTTTTATGATTCCCATTTATATCTTCATTTTTCCCACATCCAGAGCATCAAATGAGCAGCACATCAGATGTGAAATGAAAGGTTATCACAGCTGATCCTGCCACAGACCACCTTCTCTCACCTGTGCGTTGATAAATTCACACTGCGTGTGGTTACCGTGGCTGCATCAGACATCACCCTAATGTGAATTTTTGTGTGTCTTTGCATTACCATAACCTTTCTGTGTTAGTGTGTGTGTGTCTGTGTGTGTGTAGAACTCCTGGTGAATCTGTCAGAGACTTCAAAGCTCTCGCCGCCTCTCCCATTGATGAACGAGCTGTTCCGATGTTTATCGTGACCTGCTTTTCAACTCGGGGGCTTCACAAAAAAAACATCAAGGGATGGCGGCATTAACGGGATAAAAAAGGAGGAAGAGAAAACAGTCTGAGATAAATATTGTAAATGCAAATAGTTTCTGGCTCCTGTTGGGGAGTGAAAGAGAGGAACACTATCGCCTCCCCAGTCTGTTTATCTATAGTGATACACTCCAGTGTGTGTGTGTGTGTGTGTGTGTGTGTGTGTGTACATATCTGAGCATCTCTGTTTTGCAGGTATGTGTCGCTGTGTTTATGTGATGTGTTCCTATTCAGTGAACATAAGTTCATTTTGATTTTCAAGTTTTGTTCTGAAGGGAAATTTCAGTAGTTTAAAACTACTATGTAAAAATATGAAAACTACTTCATCATATATTGGGGTCTAAAGTATTATCTATGCATCCATTTTCTATCACTATCTATCCAGGTCACAGGTGACGCATTCTATGCAGAGATGCCCAGACCACCCTCTCTTAAACCACTTCCTGTTTTTTTTCAGGGGGCATTCCCTATGCCAGCTGAGAAACAATATCTCCGGTGTATTGCGCAATATTTCTAAAATTAGAAACATCCTTTATTAGACTGATGCTGAAAAGCTAATTCATGCATTTATTACTTCTAGGCTGGACTACTGAAATTCATTATTATCAGGCTGTCCTAAAAACTCCCTGAAAAGCACTTCAGCTGATCCAAAATGCTGCAGCTAGCGTACTGACAGGGACTAGAAAGAGAGAGCATATTTCTCCCATATTGGCTTCTCTTCATTGGCTCCCTGTTAAATCTAGAATAGAATTTAAAATCCTTCTCCTCATATACAAGGTCTTGAACAATCAAGCAACATCTTATCTCAAAGACCTTATAGTACTATATCACCCAATAGAGCACTTCGCTCTCAGACTGCTGGCTTACTTGTGGTTCCTAGGATACTTAAGAGTAGAATGGGAGGCAGAGCCTTCAGCTTTCAGGCCCTTCTTGTGTGGAACCAGCTCCCAGCTTGGATTCGGGAGACAGACACCCTCTCTATTTTTAAGATTAGGCTTAAAACTTTCCTTTTTGATCAAGCTTATAGTTAGGGCTGGATCAGGTGACCCTGAACCACCCCTTAGTTATGCTGCTATAGGCCTAGACTGCTGGGGGTTCCCATAATGCACTGTTTCTTTTTATTCACCTCTTTCTATGCTGTTTATACCCCACTCTGCATTTAATCCTTAGTTATTATTAATCTCTGACTCTCTTCCACAGCATGTCTTTTGTCCTGTCTCTCTCCACTCAGCCCCAGATGACTGCCCCTCCCTGAGCCTGGTTCTGCTGGAGGTTTCTTCCTGTTAAAAGGGAGTTTTTCCTTTCTACTGTTGCCAAGTGCTTGTTCATAGGGGGTCATTTTGACTGTTGGGTTTTCTTTGTATTATTTTAGGGTCTTTACCTACAACACAAAGCACCTTGAGGCGACTGTTTGTTGTGATTTGGCGCTATACAAATAAAATTGAACTGAATTGATCTGGTACCTCTGAATCTGCTCCGAGGTGCCAAAACACCTCACCTCAGAGACATCTAGGAGGAAATCTAGTGAGAAAGCTTATTTACCTCAGCTCACCCTTTTTGATATGATGTGAGGGGCTCTACTCTGAGGCCCTCTCAAATGACCAAGCTCCTCCTCTGATCTCTAAGTCTGAGCCCAGACACCTTTTGAAGAAAGCTAATTTCCACTAGTCTTAGGGCATGGTTCTCAGTTGGAAAAGGGTGGAGTGCCCTCTCCAAGTTGGGGATGAGTTTCAGCACTAACTGGAAGAGTCTAAATTATTAATACATACAGACATTTTGAAAAGGTAAAGGTAGAAGTGTTTGGGATTGTTTTTGAGGTTTTTGATCTGCCTGTGTGTGTTGATGCCAGGTCAACAAACTAACCTTAGCCAAGAGCATTAGCTCCACTATCTCTCTAGCAGGTCGCTCTGCTATTGGGCAGCTTTTCTCTTCGGAAAACTGTATTTAGAGGCAGGATTTCTTCTCCGGTTTGACAGGCCATGGTTATGGCAGTAACAGAGGTCACTACAAACACAGTGTTCTGAAAGGCGCAGTGTATGAACAGAAGTGTTTTTATCCATTTGTGGTGCATTTAGCACGGTAGCCAAAATTGCATGTCCCTGAAGACTGAACAGAAGGCTGTAAAACGTGTGCAGCACATCATTCTGTTTCCATCATCACTGTCAAGACCCCTTTACTCGGGCTTGTGGCCCATGCATTGATCTGTTGTACACCCATAAAATCTCTTACCAAGCTCTCACATTTGACAGTAGGTCCATTTAGATTCATCTTATTATTATTCCTTTGGCTGCTTCTTTTAGGTTTCGCCACAGCAGATCATCTGCCGCCATCTCACCATATCCCTATTCTCTGTCACACCAACCCTCTACATGTCCTCATTCACTACATCCATGAACCTCCTCAGTGATCTTCCTCTTTTCCACCTGCCTGGCAGCTCCATATTTAACATCCTTTGTGCAATATATTCACTGTTCTTCCTCTGCACATGTCCAAACCACCTCAACCTCCAAAACTTTGTCTCCAAACTGCTCCACCTTTGCTGTCCCTCTGATGTACTAGTTTCTAAACGTATCGATCCTGTCAAAAATCACCCCAACACTCATCTCCACTCACTCCACCTTGCCTGTTCTCTCTTCTTCACTTCGCTTGTGCACTGTCCAGTGCTTTGCATGGTTGACCCCAGGAATTTAACCTCATCTACCTTCACTATGTCTACTCCTTGCATCTTCTCTTTTCCACCTGTCTCCCTCTCATTCACACACTCATATTCTGTCTTGCTTCTAATGACTTTCAATCCTCTTTTCACCAGAGCATACCTCCACCTCTCGTCCACCTGCTCCCTACTCTCACTACAGATAACAATGGTGTCTGCAAACATCATAGTTCATGGAGATGGTTCCTGATTCCCTAACTCCACCCCCATCTCTAACCCACTTGTACTGTAAACCTCACTGCTGTCTCCCTGTCCTCATACATGTCCTACACCAGCCTCACATACTTCTCTGCCACTCCTGACTTCCTCATGTAGTACCACAGCCCCTCTCTTGGCACCCTAGCATATACTTTCTCAAGAGCCACAAAGAAAGAGTGCAACTCCTGCTGACCTTATCTACACTTCTCCGTCAACACGCTCAAAGCAAAAATCACATCTGCTGCTCACTAATCATCACCTTTCTTCTTAACCTAGCTCTCTCCATAGCTTTATGTTATGGCTCATCAACTTTATCCCTCTGTAGTTAGTGCACCTCTGCGCATCCCCCTTGTACGTAAAAATTTGTACCAGTGCACTACTTCTCTATTCCTCAGACATCCTCTCAGTCCACTTCCCTCTTTCTTAGACATCTTCATATTGCTACAGCTACAGTGCTGTGAAGAAGCATTTCTTTCCTTACTGATTTCATGGGGTGTTCGTGGCTCAGGCGGTAGAGCAGGTCATCTACTAATCGTAAGGTTGGCGGTTTGATTCTGTGAGTGAATATTAGCTAGAAAGCCCTTAGCTGTAGAAGGAAGTGCTTGTATGAATGGGAGTGAATGGGTAAATGTGTTATATAAAGCACTTTGAGTGCTCAGTTTGAGTAGAAAAGCACTATATAAGAACTAGTCCATTTCTTAGTTTTTTCCATAATTTTCTCACTTCAATGTTTCAGATTATCAAACTAATTTAATATTAGACAAGGATAACCTGAGTAAATACAAAATGCTTTTTAAAGCTACTTAAACCTACCTGGCCATTTGTGAAAAAGTAATTGCCTCCTGTGATTAACCCCATTTTTTGGAGAGCTGAGTTTAATTTCATTTGCCACAGCCAGGCCTGATTATTGCCAGACCTGCTGTGTCAGGAAATCTTTTAAATTGAACCTGTCTGAAAAAGTGATGTCTGTTAAAAGATCTCATACAGTAGCACATCATATTCATTGACATCTATCAGTCTGCAAAGGGTTGCAAAGCCATTTCTAAGGCTTTGGGACTCCAGTGAATCACACTGAGAGCCATCATCCACAAAAGGAGAAAACTTGGAACAGTGGTGAACCCTCCCAGGAGTGGCCGGCCTACCAAAATCACTCTAAGAGTGCACTGATGACTCATCAAAAGATCCCTGAACAACATCTGAAGAACTGCAGGCCTCACTTGCCTCAGTTAAGAGTAGACTTCAAGATTCAACAATGAGAGAGAGACTGGACAAAAATGGCATTTATGGGAGAGTTCCAAGGAGAAAACCACTGCTGACCAAAAAGAACACAAATGCTCATCTCACATTTGCCAAAAAGATATGTTGATGAGCCCCGAGACTTTTGGGGAATATTCTGTCAACTGACGAGACAAACTAACGCAGCATTTCATTTAAAAAAAAAAAAAAACTTCATACAACTGTCAAACATGGTGGCGGTAGTCTGATGGTCTGGGGCCACTTTGCTCCTTTAGGACCTGAATGACTTGTCGTAATCAATGGAACCACGAATTCTGCTCTCTACCAGAAAATCCTGAAGGAGAATCTCCAGCCTGAAGTTCAAGCACACCTGGGTTATGCAGCAGGACAACAATCCAAAACACACCAGCAAGTCCACCTCTGAATCGCTCAAAATCATTCAGGACTTTGGAGTGGCCTAGTAAAAGGCCAGACTTAAATCCGATTGAGATGCTTTGGCATGACCATAAACAGGTCATTCATGCTCAGAAACATTCATGAATTTAAACAACTCTGCAAACAAGAGTTGTTCAGTGTGTCAGTGGTGCACATGGACTAGTCCGTGAACCAGCACTTAGTGCCAAAAGCCCAATTCAAAGCCATGACTGCTGAACCAAAGCCAAGTTAGTGACTGCCTTAGCAAAATGAAAAATAGATGGTACCGTTTTACTTTACTGACTTGCTGTTAGGCAAGGGAAGCACTTTCAAACTTACACTACATACGCTTTATTTTAACTCATTAAAATTATACATTCTTGTCACTTGAAAGAACGCTGCTCGCATACGGACTCACTTACCGCTGACATCCTAGGATAAATACCTTGCACACTGAGGCTTCAGAATGAGGTTTCTGGCAGGATCCATGGACTTCTGAGTAAAATCCCTCAAACTGTCTTAGCTGAAGTATGTGCAGTAAACACTGCAGATTCCTCTAGGTTTTGCAGGAATGTCAACCAGATGTCTGTAAATAAAACCCAGGCATTTTTGTCTCAGCGCAGGATTTGTTTGTGAACAGTGGAATGAACCTGAGCTGGTAAATCTTTTTCTTCAAAGCTGCTCCTCCCTCACCTTACATTTGCTAGTTGACCCTGCCTGAGCTCCCAGCTCTGGTTTGTGTTCCCAAATGTGTCAGCCCACTAAAAACTATGCTTTCTCTGCATGTAGTCAAAAGTTTGGACACACTCACTTTTGACTGGTACTGCACGCAAGATGTTTAAAGTTCTCACCATGTCAACTGATAATTATTATTGCTAATATTTAATTATTGTTTTTTTATATTTAGCCAGGCATACTTTATAAGATAACTGTGAACTGCATGACAACAAGCAAAAAGGCAAGTAGACTCCATGTTTTCTTATTTTGACATTAAAACCACACGTATCGTTCAGTGTTTAAATGTAACATGTAAAAAAAAAAATTGTGAGAGGGAAAATAAAAAATTCTAACAAATGCAAGCACAGGTTACTGCTCTCTTTCTCCTGCTTACTCTGTGCTATCTCTGGAGAAGGCAAAACGTGTGCACCTGAGAGATTTTTCAGCTGAGCTTTTCAATTTTTTCTGCTTGTAATTGTTATGGGTTTCTCGTAGAAATCTTGTGTTGCTCTTTTCCAACATTGATTGTCCAGGTCTTCTAATTAATGCACCTTTGATTTTATCAGCCCCGACAGTTCTCATATGACAAACACACAGCTAGAGGCACAGCAGCGCCTCTCTCACTCTCACTCTTAATGGAAGCTTATATTGTTGGCTGACAGGACAGGCAGAAAGGAACAAGTCATGGTACATTAAATGGTGAATTATAAATAATAGAGATTGAATTATGGACAAGACTAACAAAAGACTGGCCTTGCACTATTGTCTAAAGTCTTAGTCACCAGCCCAGATGAAAAGTAATTAATTAAAATCTTCATTGTGCATTGCAACTAATATCGTCTCCAGCTGTTTGTGCTGTCATATTTTCTTCTCACATAGACGTGAGCTGCTCAAATGTCAAGTAATCCCTTAATAATCATCCCCTTTTCCAAAAGCTTGGTAGTATCTGCTTGTTAGACTAGTTAGTGAGTCACATATACTGCAAGTCACCCATAGATGATGGAAAATGTGTCAGTTTACCATTTTGCTGTATACGTACTCTTATTTGTGCTGTGCTGTTGGTACTTTTGAACTCTTCCAATAATGATGCTTCCAAATGATGAACCAGAACAGAGTGCTGGAGAACTTGTAGCAGGCTCTTAGCTGTACAGTCCCAGAGCCCCACACATTTAGAGTCTGAAGGACTTATTATTATTATGTGTTCCTACTGAATTGACAGTTAAGTGCATTTAGTGCTGTTTTTTCATTGAGATTTGCATAATTAAAAAAAAAAAAGAGACTGTAGATGACCAGTTTGAAACAGAATAATAAATTGTGTTTATGAAATCAGATCATCTGTCGTCCATCTGACCCCAGGGATCTGATTTTATATTTTTCAAAGACTGTAATGGCTTTGAGTTGTTTCACATCTTGTTCAAAACCCAAGACACGGTGAAAGAGATGTTTGGTCACATAAAAATCGGGAGAGGGGTAAAACAATGTGGATGATGATGTGGATAATGGTGTCTAGACAACTTATTTGTGTAGAGCTTGCCAATTTAAGATCAGTGAAGGTGTTTTGATATTTTGTTTCCTGAAAAAAATATCACTCATAACATTTTGTAATTTTTAAGAAGCCAGTTTCAATTGTATTATTTGTGTGTCTACAAAGCTACCACAGCAGTAATAAAGCGTTTTATACAGTGTTCAGTCCCATTTACAGTACAAAGACCTTTTCCCTCCCCCCACAAAGCTCAGCCCATCCACATCCACTGAGTTAACACTGGTCTGCTCCACTTTAATTTGGGGGTTCTTTCATTATACAGTACTGTGCAAAAATCTCTAATTTCTTTATATTTTACAGGAAGCAGCTATTTATTGAAATGTGCAAACATACATGGAAAGGCAGTTTATAAGGTTAAAACAGAGCTTCCAAGGCAGTATTTGGTATGACCGCCTTTATTCTTCAACACAGCCTCAACTCTCCAAGGCAGCTTGCTGTACTTTCTTTAAGGAGCCTTCAGGAATAGTTCTCCAGGCTCCTTGAGGGACATTCCAAGTTCTTCTTGGATGTTGGCTGCATTTTGTACCTTTTTTGTCAAGATGATCCCACGCTGCTTCAGTAATGTTGAGGTTGGTGCTCTGGGGATGCCAATGCATGACTGATAGTGTTCCATTTTATCTATTCAGATATGCTTTTACTACATTGACAGTGAATTCTGGACTTTTCTGAGCTCATAATTCCATCAATTGTGACAAGATCTCAAACGCCCCAGGCTGAAACGCAGCTCCAAACCACAACAGAACCTTCACTATGTTTTACAGAAGGCTGTAGACGCTCACTGTTGTACCTCTCTCCTGACCTCATCCACACATATTGATGACAATTTGAACAAAAAAATTCCAATTTGTATTCATCACTCCATACAACCCATTGTTAAATGTCTTTTTTTAAGTGGCGTAACAAAAAACAACAATAACAACAACAAAAATCATTCATTTTCGTGTTTGAAAATGAATTTAAAAGAAGCCAGTGTCCAAATAACAACTTTGAAAGAGCTTCATAAATCCTGGAGAGCCCTTTAAAAAATGACTGTAAGTGAAAATCTGGCTTCTCCTGATCAAAAATATAAAGAAATGATGGTGATTTTTGTACAGTACAAAAGAAAAAAATTTATAGCATAAATCAAAATATTAACCTGAAAGAAAAAATGTAGGACTGAACAAGTAACACTGAAGCAAACAATAAAAGAAAATTTAGCATCTCCCAGACATAGCCTGCACATCTGCGTTTGGATCTTGCATCTTGATTTCATTTTCATTTAAATTGTATCTATTTATTAGATTAAATTGAAATGAATGAAGTGAAAATATTTAAGCATGAAAGCTGTCAAAACAATATTTATTTATTTTTTACCAAAACAATTTGAAGCGATCCAAGTCAAAAATCTTTGTGAAGAAAGCGCCATCTCTTGTTGACACTCTGCAATTGAGCCAAAAGGGGCGCGTTTATAGTGGAAAGTAGATTTGCCCCCGGAGAACTGGCTGGCAGCCGGCTGGGAGCAGCCATTTTAAGTGGCTGCATCTCTACAGTCATTTGCATGTTAAGTGTGTTTGTATCACCAAATATGAGGTGTCCTCATGTGGTGTATAAATACTGAATATTTTTCACAGTGGATATGGTCTAAGAACCAATTGGTGCTGCAGTTGCTAGTTGGTCTCTGGTGTCTGTTTTGAATTGATTTGACTTCTATTTGGGCAGAAGATTAGATTTTTTTTCTCTTTGTTTTTTTCTATTTTTTTGTTAACCCTAAAGCATCTAATAAAGAGGTCTCCTGACACAGGGAGAGAATGTGATGATTGTTTTATTTATTTTAATTTTGGAGGCAAAAAGTCATCCACAGTGGTTGTATTTCTTCTCTATTTCCAATTCATATTCATGTGTCAGTCAAAGCTTGCCTGTGCATAAATACTGAGTAGTGGAGACCTGACTTCCTGCTGCCACCAGACGCCAGTGTCAGACAGCGGCCAGTGGTACATCTGGATAGATAAAAGTTACAATTTTAGCTGTTGGAAAGCCAGTGGGGTCACGTTATTGTGGTATCATCTCCTCTATTCACTGTAGATGGGCAGATTTCTCAGGGTCTTGTGTTTATATTGTCACATTCATAACTAAGGGATTGAGTGATTCTCAAAAAATAATATTATAAAAAAGGAATTGTATGCTTGGCACACATTGAATGGAATTTGATGAACATTTTGCATGCGCACTGTTAATATACAGGTATATGTTGGTTTCATTCCTTTACAAATATATCTAAAAATGTCTTTAATAATCCAGAGAACAGTACATTTGAGCTCTTCACTTTGTTATAACTTAGTCTTGGTTATCCAATTTCATCCTTCTTCCAGTGCCTTTGATGTTTAATGCTCCAAAATGGTCTTCTATACTCTTGACAAGCAGAGGTTAGGCAAACACTGCATCTGGAAACTAAAACACGCACTATTTTGGGGAAACACAAATTACTGTGTGCGAAGAAGAGCAAACACGGGTGCATCGTTGTGTGCATGCTGTTTTGCTCTGTGTATGCAAGCTTTACCCCTGCCCCATTTACCATAGCAGAAGCCTATTAGCCGCCTGGAAAGAGAATATATTTATCAGAGCCCCTGTATTATTAATCAGTGCAGAGTTAAAAGTGAATATGTATCAGAGCAGCTGAATAAGGTTGAAACACGGTCTGGATTCTGATGGTCTCACTGGGAGTATCAACAGTGCAGCGCCTTTTCAGCCCAAATCTGAACAGAAAGAAGTATGACTTTCATCTCCCCTGCTCTGCAGTCTCTGCGGTTACAAGGCCTGTAATTATACATAGATTAAGGGGGAGTTGGGGTGGGTCTATGTCCTAAAATGAATACTTTAGAGGAGATGACACAGTTTTGAAAAAGTTGAAGCTGCACGTTGATATGCACAGCTTGCTATAAGAGTGTGATTCATGCCTTTCTGCCTGCACTCTCTCTGAATTTTATCATGGTCTGAGTGATTACGGGAGTGCAGCTTCCCTGCAAGCTCTCTATTTACTCTATTTATTCCTCCCCCCCACCTATCTCTCTCTGTCTCTCCCTGCAGCCTGTGAGGTGGGTTTCTATAAGCCGGTGGCAGGCGATGGTCTGTGTGGTAAATGTCCTCAACACAGCCACTCAGAGACCAGAGCCGCCCTCTCCTGCCCCTGCGACACCGACTATTATCGGGCAACAGATGACCCACCAGCAGCTCCATGCTCCCGTAAGTACAAACACACAGTGCACCGGGAGGCCCAATCCCACACACAAGGTGTGGGATTGCCTCCAAAAAGTGCCAAGACATGCACATAAACACACTCAAACAGCACACGGTAACCATGAAATGATGTCCTGAACTTATCTTTGCCTCAGAAATCGAATTTACTTCTTCAGACATGATCAAACCTCTGAATGATCTCAAATCTTTCTTTTCTCCAGGCCCTCCATCTGCTCCAGTAAATGTCATCTCCTCAGTCAATGGGACTTCTGTGAATTTAGAGTGGGACCGTCCTCTGGATACCGGGGTCGACAGCGACCTGCAGTACAGTGTGTCGTGTCTGAAATGCTCAGGTGAAGGAGGGCCCTGTGAAGACTGTGCATCCTCCCCTGGAGGCACCACCGGTGGAGGGAAGGCAGGTGGAGGGGGAAGTGTTGGGGCAGGGGGAGGAGGGATGGTGGAGCGTTTGGGCACGGCTGCGGTTCGATTCGTCCCTCGCCAGACCGGTTTGAAGGAATCTTGGGTGACAGTGCTCAACCTAGTGGCCCACACCAACTACTCCTTCCGCATCTTGGCCATGAATGCAGTGTCACACCTAAGCAATGAGCCAACACTGTATGCTGTGGTCAACATCACAACGAACCAGGCAGGTAGGGTTCAGAACGGTGATGTACTGGAACTCATTATGAGGAATTTAAGGTCTGGCCCTTTCTTCTAACTTAGTTACTCACAACGTAATGTTCATGTATATCCATAAATAAATATAATAGATTGTAACTGTTTCAGAGGGGGAAGAACCCATATGCATGACAGCGGAGCTAAAGCAGAATTTCAAAATCCAAATCTTTAATCCTGGCACGAGTCAAACCATCCACAAAAGTATTTGTAAAGGGTAAAAATCCCCAAACAGGCAAAGGTAATACACAAGGAGAGCTCACTGGAAAAACAAAAACTCGCATGGACCAGAAGATAGATGTAGCTACTGTGACACCACCCCTTGGTTAGTGAAGTCCCAGTGTGAAGCCTCAAGCTCAGTGATCAGCATGCTGACAGCTACTGTCCCACAGACTTCTATATTACCAAAGTCTTTTTGCAACCAAAGGAGTCACCCCCCCACCACAACTTTTTTTGCTGTCAGTTAAAAAGAAGTGACTAAACAAAAACAAAATCAACTGGAGTGTATGACAGAGATTTCAAAATAAAACAGGAAGTGACTAAACAGAAATTTCAAAAGATAATGACTGTAGATAATGATTAGTTACTAAAGAATTCAACAGGAGATATGATAGTGACTCTTTTGGAGAAGGTTGGTAAACATTTAAATAATCTGTAAATACAACCCACATTAAGATGACTTTGAGTCTTTATTTTCTGTCTTTTGTACAGTAGTATACAGTAGTGCAATTTCTTATTAAGGGGTCATTCACAATTATCCACATTTTCCAAAGTGTACAAAGCGTTCTCTTTCTCAGACAGCCCCCCGCCCACCCACCCCCTGAAAAGTGTACAAAGAAAATGTTGATCTTTTTTCATGACATTTAATTTCACCTGGTTCTTTCATATTTTAATGTAATAAGAAGTATTAAAACACATCCTGGTGTTGAAAAATTCTATAAATCTTGGTCAGTGTCGTGGGGGAGCTGGAGCCTATCCCAGCTGACATAGGGCGAGAGGCAGGGTACACCCTCAACAGGTCGCCAGCCTGTCATAGGGCCAATACTGAGAGACAGACAACCTCACTCACATTCACACCTATGGGCAATTCAGAATGGCCATGTCTTTTGGACTATGGGAGGACACCTAGGCCAAGGTGTTAGTCTAACTGTGAGGCAGCAGTGCTAACCACTGTACCTGCTGTGCCGCACTCACAGCTTGTTCCCGACAAATATTGTCAGTTGAGACATTTTGTGAATCGATGATGGTCTATTTTAGAGAATTCAATGAGGTCTTTGAACTGATCCACCAGACCGGAGGCCATATTGCTGCAGACCACACAATGGTGAAGTGGTGTACAAGTGAACGAGAGTAGATGCCTCGGGCATTGGCTGTCAGGCGGCAGCGCTCAAATAGACCAACTGATATTTTCTAACTACAGTGGTATGCAAACGTTAGGGCACCCCTGATAATTTTCATGATTTTCCTTTATAACTCATTGGTTGTTCAGATCAGCAATTTCAGTTAAATATATCATACAGTAGACGAACACCGTAATCTTTGAGAAGTGAAATGAAGTTTATAGGATTTACAGAAAGTGTGCAATAATTATTTAAACAAAATTAGGCAGGTGCATAAGTTTGGGCACCCCAACAGAAAAAAACAACATCAATATTTAGTAGATCCTCCCTTTTGCAGAAGTAACAGCCTCAAAACTGCTCCCTATAGCTTCCAATGAGAGTACTCTGGATTCTGGCTCGAAGAGTATGTTGAGAGCCGTTCTTCTTCTTCTCTAGCAGAAAACGTCTCCCAGCTTCAGTCAGGTTTGATGGTTTCTGAGCGTGGACAGCCCGCTTTAAGTCACGCCACAGATTTTCAATAATATTCAGGTCTGGGGACTGAGATGGCCATTCCAGAACGTTGTCCTTGTTCCTCTGCGTGAATGCCTTAGTAGATTTTGAGCAGTGTATTAGGGTCATTGTCTTGTTGAAGTATCCAGCACCGGCACAACTTAAACTTTGTCACTAATTCTTGAACATTGCTGCAGAAAAATATTCTGATAGCAATAC
>JAMQGT020001228.1:0-10999 GCA_024447675.2 Pterophyllum scalare | reverse complement strand
TAACATGAAATCTGAAAACAGTGCAATGTTGCCCACAAGCAGAGGCTGGAGGGCCTCTGTTTACAAACAAAAAGACAACCGGTCACGGAAAAAAAAAAAAAACATGTCAGAGCATGCAGATCATTGCTGAAGCCAGCCTAAAAATTATACCATTTTTATGGTCAATAAAACAGTGATTTCATAGCTGTTTGTACATTAACTGGAACATAACCTGCTCCGGAGGAAGTGGATTAGTAGAATAAGTTACAGCGGTGATGTATCCCAGTAAGAAGTGAAACGGATTAACCCTGAAATCCTGCTTCGTAGTGCAGGCCTCTGACGAAAGACTGATCATCTAATCGGTTATTAAACATAAGAAAGATGAAGATATCTTCAGCTGCTGGGGTAAGTGAACTTCAGTCACTTGAGATGAAAACTGCTGTCGAGATTACGATTTTTTTTTTTTCTTTTAGGAGTTGAATATACTAACAGGATTTACCCAGGTTTGTGGCAATTTACTGCATATTGTGTTAAATTTAATTCCGAAAAAAGCATGGCTTGTTTTGTGCCTGATAAGGTTGTGATAGTTGCTGCTGTGAATGTTCATTTATGTGGAATGAGAGGGGGGGGAGTGTTTTCAGAACCAGTGCGTAATTGGTGCGCGGGGATGACTCATATCTGTGC
Source organism: Pterophyllum scalare (assembly GCA_024447675.2). NCBI lineage: Eukaryota > Metazoa > Chordata > Actinopteri > Cichliformes > Cichlidae > Pterophyllum > Pterophyllum scalare. Next base: position 10,336 of record JAMQGT020001228.1, on the reverse strand, counting down.
AGTGCCGAAACTCTGGCTCCGTCCTGTATCTTTTCACTCAGTCCTCACCGTACATATTTAGGTAAGGCGCCACAAACTTATTTTCCTTAATAATGGTATTTTGCTGAAACAGAACACAAGTGAATTTGGAGCATCAGAGGGAAGATGTGAGTTGCTTCACAGACAATTTAATGCTTTCAATCACGTTTCTAAACCGCGATTCGCACAGACCGAAAGCCGCTCTCCATGTCTCCATGGGAAAAACAAACAAACAAAAAAACAAAAAACAAAACATAACATGTCAGAGCATGCAGATCCTATCTGAATCCAGCCTAAAAATTAAATTTTTTATGGTTAATAACTTGTTTCCCCTAAAATAAAATAAAAAGAAATTAATTTATATCAACACATTAACTGTGTGCTTAAACTGGCAAAGAATGGAACCTGTGTTTTACTGGTAATTTAAAAATACATCAAACATTCATGTAGACTCAGAAAATAATTTACAAGTCTGTTCATGCAAATGATAACTTGGAGCCTAACAAAACCTCTGTAATGGGATAATACCTTTTTTAAACAAATTAACACAAAAGAAACTAAAACAATTCAGGTCTTGAAATTAGTTTGCAAAAGCAGAATTAAAGGGAGGACTCAGAATAGTCCTCATTCTGTTTTGTGTACTTATCACAGATAACACTGAGTTCATCTGGGACATTTAAGGCCTAGGCCCAGTTGAGATGAAAAATTATAGAGTACAGAGTTCATATCATAGAGGCTTTATGTTAAACATGTAAAATATGCATGCGTTATAATGTACACATGAAAAATTCAGTAGGAAGGCATTTTGTCATATTTGTATATTTGCACAAAGGTTTGTGCTTTGAAATTAGCTCGAGTTTTCGCTTGCTTATTCATTGCAAAACATTGCATGTGATCACTGACTTCTCTGTTCAAGTTAAACAAGTGCAACCAAAAGCATGGGTTAAACCACTTCCCTTTTCTATTGCTGTGTCAAAAGTGTTTGCTGACCAAATGTGATCTGCTACATTTTTGCTGTGAACTATGCCACAGTCTTACCAACTTTCCCAAAATCTCAGAAGTAATACAGAGATGCACAAAGCTAACAAAGCAATCCTAATGACCCAAGTGTTCATCAGTAAGACAAATTATCTACAAATGGATCAACAGCTGTTGCTACTCTCCTTACGAGTGAACATCCTGCAAAGATCACTAACACCACAACAGATGTGAAAACAAACCAATGACAGACCACAAACTATGCTACCAACAAAAGGTTTTGCTCATGTGTCATTGAGAAGGACAATAAAAAAGGAGGGCATCACAGTGGAAAACACTGCTCTTAAAAAGAAAATATGAAATGCTTCAAATTTGTAAAAAAAAGGTTGAGTATATATTTGAATCCAAATGTCCACTCATGGCAACACACCAAATTCTATAAGAAAGCATGTTTGACAATTATCTGGAGAATCAGTATGCATGCGCATGCACACACACACACACAGTGAAGTGTGTACTCAAGTATTCTTATTTGCAAGCTCACAGTCACTAGCTGTCTGGCAAGTCTGACAAACTGGCACAGAGATGTAAAAGCAGGATGTGGCAAACAAAAAAAAAAACTGACTTGTGGTAGGGCTCTAACTGACAGATCAGCAGACAACAGTAACTGTGCCAGCAGGGCTGAAATTGATTCATCACATGAAACAATCATTTCTTTGTTTATTTACTTCAAACTCTTAGCCTTTTAAGACTGTATGTGTCACCTGGTTAGAATGGCTCCTGTACTATGGCCTGACTGTAATATAAACTGACTAAAGAAGATTAAATCTAGTATTCATATTCTGAGTTTTTAAGGCTCTGTGATATGCAACTTTGTAGCTTATTAAAATGATACAAAGAACAGGTGGCTGGACTAATCTAGTCTTGGCTCATGAAACTTGATTCAATCTCTTATGTTTTCTACCAAAGACAAGTCTGATGGGGCAAATAGGGCAGTGCCCTGAGGCCCAGAGGCTAGAAACAACTCAGTCAATATTACCATCAAATGGGCCCCTCCACATTAAATATTCATACTCATAGAACTGAATCAAAGTGGACAGAAAAGTTCCATTAATATGTTTAAAAAAAAGAAAAGAAAGAAAAGGTTGTGGTTCTCTCATGGGAAAGAAAGCAAAACTTTATTTATGCAGTAGTTTTTTTTGTTATGGACTGAATTTCAGCTTTACAAATATTTATCCAATCACTGTATATGTCATTGATTAAAATAGACACCTTTACTGAACAGTTTTGATGGTGGAGTGGCATGCTGGGAAATGTGTTACTTTCACTTTCTGACCTTGCCCTCTTTGATCTGTGGATGGTGCCTGTAAATGTTTTGTTTTTTGGAGAGTATCTTAAAGAGGAGTTTATTGGCACAGCAGAATTATAAATTATGTTTAGCAAGCCAACAAAGTGGTGCTCAGATGAGGAAGAGAGCAGGATGAGTGTACTACCAGGACTTTGAATCTGAATAGTGTTATCAATAATTTTGATGAGTATAAGGCTTTAAAGATGATGATCTGATGGGTGAGTAGTTGTGTTGTTGCAAATGATTGAGTTACCACTTGCATGCTGAAAATATACAGTCATATTGTGCATATATGTGTGTGCCAAGTGTAACATTATGATTACCTGTCTAATGTTGTATTGATTCCCCTTTTGCTGCCCGTTTATTTCCTCTTAAATGGTGCCATATTTGTGAGGAAAATGCATTTGTGGTTTGAGTAGCAGAGCTGAGTATGTTGGTTGCACCCATGAAAAACTTGCCACATCTTTTCTGCTAATGCCAAACAGCTTTTTCTGCTACTGTTTTGAGCTTCTGGTACCCCAGGTGCTGACCATCTGGCTTATCACTGGAGGCAATCTCAATGCAGGAAGATGACATAAGATTCTACAGTCAAGTTGGAATCCCACATCGCCGCAGTCTGAGACCGAACTCTGTCCTCCAAAGTGACAATACTCACCTCCCACAGAGCAGGGTTTATCAGAGACTGCCTCCAGAATTTGGGAGTGGAAAGGATGGAATGGCCTGCCTGCAGTCCTGACCTCAAACCCACTGAACACTAGTGGGATCAATATACTGTTCATGCCAGAGTGACCAACACAACCGCACTGGCTGACTAACAAAAAATGCTGGTTGAAGAATTGGATGCCATGTAATTATTGTATAATTTTTACTTTATAATATAAAGCATCTTGAGACAACTGTTTTTTTGTGATGTGGTGCTATATTAATGAATTGAATTAAATCCCACAGAAGTGTGTGTCCAAGCTGATGAGTAGCATGAGGTTGAGGTGCCAGGCTGGTGTGGCTGTGTATGGTTCTTCCACATGCTACTGAGGCCCCTGTTTGTTAAATTAATATATTGTTAAACTGCCAGTTGTTTCTTCAGACTTCAATCAACCAATCCCATAAACACCACCAAACAAGAGTCAATAGCAGAATAAGCTGTTCGGCATTGGCAGAGAAGATTTGGCAATTTTTGTCATGGACGCAGCCCACATACTCAACTCTGCTGCTCAGCCCATAAATGCATTTTCCTTACAAATGTAGCACCAGGGCCAAATCTAGGATCAGACCTTTAGGGGGCTCAGCCCCTAATCATATCATACATTGTAATTAATATATTAATAATATAACAATAGTATTTGTACTCCTCACCTGATCGCCGCCACACATGCTTGAGACCATCTGAACCAAACAAATTAATCTTGGTCTCATCAGACCATAGGACATGGTTCCAGTAATCCATGTCCTTTGTTGACATGTCTTCAGCAAACTGTCTGCGGGCTTTCTTGTGTACAGACTTCAGAAGAGGCTTCCTTCTGGGGTGACAGCCATGCAGACTAATTTGATGTAGTGTGCGGCGTATGGTCTGAGCACTGACAGGCTGACCCCCCACCTCTTCAGTCTCTGCAGCAATGCTGACATCACTCCTGCGTCTATCTTTCAGGGACAGCACTTGGATGTGACGCTGAGCACGTGCACTCAGCTTCTTTGGACGACCAACGCGAGGTCTGTTCTGAGTGGACCCTGCTCTTTTAAAACGCTGGATGATCTTGGCCACTGTGCTGCAGCTCAGTTTCAGGGTGTTGGCAATCTTCTTGTAGCCTTGGCCGTCTTCATGTAGCGCAACGATTCGTCTTTTAAGATCCTCAGAGAGTTCTTTGCCATGAGGTGCCATGTTGGAATTTTCAGTGACCAGTATGAGAGAGTGTGAGAGCTGTACTACAAAACTGAACACACCTGCTCCCTATGCACACCTGAGACCTAGTAACACTAACGAGTCACATGACATTTTGGAGGGGAAATGACAAGCAGTGCTCAATTTGGTCATTTACAGGTGTAGTCTCTTAGGGGTGTACTCACTTTTGTTGCCGCTGGTTTAGACATTAATGGCTGTATATTGAGTTATTTTGAGGGAAGAATAAATTTACACTGTAATATAAGCTGCACACAGACTACTGTTCATTGTGTCAAAGTGTCATTTTGTCAGTGTTGTCCCATGAAAAGATTTACTTACTTACTTACTGTATATATATATATACACATACATACACACACACACACACACACACACACACATTATTTTAACATTAGACATGTCAGTTTTTTATTTTTTATTTTATTGATCCATCCATCCATCCTCTTTCACTTATCCTTTCTTAGGGTCATGGGGGGGCTGGAGCCTATCTCAGCTGGCAAGAGGCAGGGTACACCCTACTGAGCCTGTCACAGTGCTTGATTTTACTGATATTTCATATATTTCAAAATATAAGGAAAGTTCTGTAAACATTATAGAATATATTCTATTAAATTACAGTTTTGTTTATTTACAGTGAAGCATTATTCAGTATAGACACTGGATAATCAGACTTACAAACTCAAAAAATTTTTGCAGACCCAGCACAGAGCATTAGGTACATCAGTTCCAAGAGCGAAGAAGACCTTTTTTGTTTGTTTTTCACTATCTGAACATTCTGCCTGGCTTTTCCTGCTCTTTTACAATCTGTCCTCTGTCTCTCCATCCTCATCATTCCCTCTTAATACTGACAATCACACACAAATAAACTGTAGGCAATAATAAATGATCAAATGTAAAATTAGGCAAATAAAGTACTTGAGATCTAACTCATTATAAGAGGAGGTTGGAGAGAATCTACATTTAATAATAGTACAACACACTGCTTAGTTATGTGAAATCATCATCAGTGAATTTGAGCAAAACAGAAGCTGGCCCTTTTTTCTTTTTTTCGCACCCCTAAAAAGGGTCTAAACTCCCCTATGTGTGGCACCGTTTAAGAGCATTGTTACAACAAAGAAATAATCGATCAAACACAAATGTCCTTACCTGCGCTACGTTTATAATTGTTTCTGACTTTAGACGCTATTGAAAAAATTTAAACCTTCCTACTCTTACCGCAGCGGAATCTTCCGGGGATGTTTGCGTAATTTTCTGAAGAACTGATTGGTCCTTAGGCGGTGATTTCATAGCTGTTTGTACATTAACTGGAACATAACCTGCTCCGGAGGAAGTGGATTAGTAGCATAAGTTACAGCGGTGATGTATCCCAGTAAGAAGTGAAACGGATTAACCCTGAAATCCTGCTTCGTAGTACAGGCCTCTGACGAAAGACTGATCACTAATCGATTATTAAACAGATGAAGATATCTTCAGCTGCTGAGGTAAGTGAACTTCAGTCACTTGAGATGAAAAGTGCTGTCGAGATTACGATTATTATTTTTTTAGGAGTTGAATCATACAAACGGGATTTACCCAGGTTTGTGGCAATTTACTGCATATTGTGTTAAATTTAATTCCGAAAAAACATGACTTGTTTTGTGCCTGATAAGGTTGTGATAGTTGCTGCTATGAATGTTCATTTATGTGGAATGAGAGGGGGGATGTTTTCAGAACCAGTGCGTAATTGGTGCGCGGGGATGACTCAAATCTGTGCAGTGCCGAAACTCTGGCTCCGTCCTGTATCTTTTCACTCAGTCCTCACCGTACATATTTAGGTAAGGCGCCACAAACTTATTTTCCTTAATAATGGTATTTTGCTGAAACAGAACACAAGTAAATTTGGAGCATCAGAGGGAAGATGTGAGTTGCTTCACAGACAATTTAATGCTTTCAGACACGTTTCTAAACCGCGATTCGCACAGACCGAAAGCCGCTCTCCATGTCTTTTCTTTTCAGTGCGCGCACACAAGGAGTTTCTAAACTAACGGGTTGAGGGGGGGCAGCCCAGCCCAGCCTAGAACACTGGGTTTTTTCAGTTGTTTTATTTTTTAATTTGTAAAATCGATATAAAATGTGAGACCAAGGGCCTATTCCAGGAAGCAGTTTAGCTTACAACTCTGGGTTTTTTTAACCCTAAAATGAGGGAAACTCGGGTTTCCCGTTCCAGAAAGAGAGCTCACTTCAACTCTGAGTCAGTTACTGGGGTAACAGACTCTGGGAACCGAACCTGCTCGATGGCAGGTTTTATCCAAAAAACTCTGTGTCTCTCTCTGACTCCTCCCCTCCTGCTGCCCCTGATCCACCTGTCTGACACTCCGATTCATTTCATCTGCAGACGTTTATGTTTCTACAAGCACTGAAATCCCAGTTGAACGTTAGTTCGTTATTTTTGTGCATAACATGAAAGCTTCATGTTATGCACAAAAAGTCGTTCACTCGTCAACAGACTGTAAGGACGGAGACAACGATGATGTCACGGATTTATAATGAAGCAGCTGTCAGACTGCCAGTTCCTCTGAAACATTTACTGTAGTTACTGTAGCATCACTGTTAAATCACACTGATCTATATGACGCTTTAGAGGCAGAACACAACAATCAATGATTGATCATCAATCATTGGTCATGTTGTAAAAGGTCACTGATGGAAAAATGTCTGGATCTTGGAAATGATGTGAATGTTTGAGTGAAGATGAGGCTGAAATGATTTTAAGACTTAAAAACGGAACTAAATGGATTTAAAGTGACTTAAATGTCAACATTTTGAAAGACATGGAGTATGAATCTCGATATATTTTCCACTGAAAATCACCTATATCCGTGATCATAGGCTCTATAACGTATCCGCAAACCGTGTCCGAGTCCACCTGTAGGGGGATCTAAACGGATCAGGATCACGGGTTCAGATGATCTGCATTCTTTAATTAAAATGGCTCATACTCCCCAAACTGTCCTGAAATCTTTAAGATCTATAAAGCTGAGCCATTCCTTATAACACGTTTGCCTGTCTTGGTAAAAGTTTACATTCATTACAGACTTGGAAAGCTGCCCTGCATGTTTTCAGCTAAATATGAAACTATGACTGAACTCTGACCTTTAACACTAACTCAGTGAAACATCTCTGCTGTGACTGTCAGAGAGCTGTCATCTCTCAGTGAAGCTGATCTTGGATCAGATTAGAAACTGTTAAACTGGAAACATTAAAGTAGTTTTTCTGTAAATCTCACTACTCATGTTTATCCAGTAGTGACAGAAAAAATATCATTCTCCATAAAAAAAATGAATAAAGTGAAGTTGCTATTCCATCAATAGAGTCCTTTTTTTTTTTTTTTAATAACCCTGTCCTGTCCGGCAGCTTAAGCAAGCAAAATTATTGTCTGCATGTTCTGTTGTGCCAAACAGCTTTGCTGTGCCAAGAGGAGCTGTATTGTAGGTTCCTCTTGTTGTTATTTTTTTTTTGTCTTTTCATTTTCTTTTCTTTATTTAGCTTTAAATGGTATGGCCCAACTACACCGAAAGTGTGTGTGTAGGGGGGGTGTGGGGTCACCAATTGCTGCACCTGTAATAAAATACCAAAGCACACAAACAAAAAGAGGACAGAGCAAAAAACCAACAACATCAACAGCAACAACAAACAACACCTGAAAGAGAAGTATAAAACAGAAAACAAGCATATACTCTTGTTCTGTTGCTTGTGTGTGCGTGTGTATGTTTGTAATGAAACATACTTGGTAAGGAGGGTGACAAGCCACAACAACGGCCCCAAGAGCCAAAGATAGCCAGAGATAGACCCAGGAAACCCAGGTTGCCCACAGCCCGCTATACGGGCACCGAAGATCTGAAACCATGCATCTCAATGACAACTGCATGACCATCCCACAAGGAGGAAGAGGGCTGCCCCAGCAGGGGGCCCCATGGGCAAAGGGCAAAGGGCAAGAGGCCCAGAGAACCAGCAATGATGGATAGCTGCCCCCACCACACTGGCCCACTAAGTTGAGTTTACTTTAAAATTTTGAATAAACCGGTTGCCTTAAAAAATTTAAGTAATTTAAACTGAAAACTTGAGTGAATTTAACTTAAATGCTTAAGTATAACTCACTAAATGTCAAGTTGATTTAACTTAAAATCTTAAGTTCAATTCAATTCAATTCAGTTTTTATATATATAGTGCCAAATCACAACAACCAGTCACCTCAAGGTGCTTTGTATTGTGGGCATAGACCCTACAGTAATACACAGAAAACCCAAAAGTCAAAATGACCCCCTATGAGCAAGAATTTGGCAACAGTGGGAAGGAAAAACTCCTTTTTAACAGGAAGAAACCTCTGGCAGAACCAGGGTCAGGGAGGGGCAGTCATCTGCTGCGACCGGTTGGGGCTGAGTAGAGAGAAACAGGACAAAAGACATGCTGTGGAAGAGAGATTAATAATAATTAATTATTAAATACAGAGTAAAGTATAAACAAAGTAAATATGGTGAATGAAAAGAAACAGTGCATTATGGGAACCCCCCCAGCAGCCTAGGCCTATAGCAGCATAACTAAGGGGTGGTTCAGGGTCATCTGATCCAACCCTAACTATAAGCTTGATCATAAAGGAAAGTTTTAAGCCTAATCTTAAAAATAGAGAGGGTGTCTGTCTCCCAAATCCACAGGTTACACAGATGAGGGGCCTGAAAGCTGAAGGCTCTGCCTCCCATTCTACTTTTAAATACCCTAGGAATCACAAGTAAGCCAGCAGTCTGAGAGCGAAGTGCTCTATTTGGGTGATATGGGACTATAAGGTCTTTAAGATAAGATGGGGCCTGATTATTTAAGACCTTGTATGTTAGGAGAAGATTTTAAATTCTATTCTAGATTTAACAGGGAGCCAATGAAGAGAATGCCAATTTTATTTTTTCTGTAAGCCCTGCCAAGCTGAGTTTACTTTAAAAAAAAAAAACGAGGAAACTGGTTGCCTTAAAAAAGAAAAGTAATGTAAACTAAGTAAACTTGAGTAATTTTAACTTAAGCATGTGGGATATCAACTGCGTTAACGAAGAAGAAAATGACAAAATTACATTATTTTTCCATTTTATTTCTTGAAACGTTTTAACTTCAAACATGAAAATTAAATAATTACTGAATTTTCATTTTTGATTTAACAGTTCATTTAAAAGTTCCATGCATAGTGCTGTTTTAGAGCCAACAACACTAAATAAACAGCTCATAAGCGCATAAGTCTTTCAACTTCTCCCGCTCAGCGGTTTAACAGCAGTTCCGATGCTTTAACGTGTAAAGTACTGTAACAACTAAATGACATCAAAAACATATAACTGAATCTAGATGAAAATTCAAACAAGATATACCTGCCAATACTGAAATACAAAAAGGGCAAACATGTTTTTACTAAAAGTCCAACATTAATTAAAACCAAGCACTTTTGGTGAAAGCCTACCCATACCCAGGCTGAGCATCACCTGCTGGACAAAGTGGAAACTATTCTTCATGTACTTAGGGTGACCAACAGCCAATATTAGACCAACCTGTTGCCTTCCCCTGTCTGTCCTGATTCTTCCTCACTCTTTTCCTCTCTCCTTTCTCTCCATCCTCACATGAACTTTGTGTTCGAGTATGTTTCAAAAAAATACAGAAGTCAAACCACATAAAAAAAAACATGAAATTTTAATTCTGAATGATATCCTTTTGGATAACAGTTACTGAGAGGACGCTACATATGATCAGACATATCAGATACATCTGTCATGGTCCTGGGTCGGTGGCCCAGTGCTTTGAGCTCCTTTTTCTTTATTTCTGTTTTGTTGGAATTTTGGGTTGTGTTCTTATAGTTTAGTGTTCTCAGTTTGTTGTGTCTTTGTGTAATGTCTGCTCCCCTTGTCACATCTTCTGTGTTAAGTCTGTGTGTTATGTTAGTCACTTCCTGTTTTATTTTGGTAGTCTCGTGTTCCTTGTGTTGTGTTCAGTTTACTTCCCCTGTGTTATTAGGTTTATTTGTTTCATCTGTTGTTCCCTGTTGTTTCCACTCTCCCTGATTTCCTTGTGTGTATTTAAGCCCTTAT
>JAMQGT020001227.1:0-14341 GCA_024447675.2 Pterophyllum scalare | reverse complement strand
GTTATGTCTAGTCTATTCGTTCAGTTACGTATTGCTAACAGACAGTTCATATTTAGGAGAGAAAGGAAGTAGCCATATCTGCGCTTTTTGGACCTTTTTTGATGTATTGCTTCATTGATATTGGCCGGTTATATCATCACTAGCTTGAAAACTAGTTTTATACACACAGTTGTTACCCCCTTACTTTCTCCTTTTAAATCAACTCTAACATACCGAGTGCATACCTGGTGTACTGAGTACCATCTATAAATTATAAAATCAGCCTCAAAATATCCATTACTACTCAGAAAACACAAGATGTCTTTTAGCTGCATTCTATTCAAGTCTTTTGAGGCTACTTAACATCGTGGTTAAAAATGAATATCTGTGAGTCATTTGCAGTACTCAAAGTGCATCCTAATATTCTCTCTCTTTCTTTTTTTTTTTTTTTTAAACGGTGAATGCTTGGGTCTGCAGTCCCTGCCTGGGATGTCAAACTCTGCTGTATATTCACAGTGTGACTGCTGTCTGATTGCAACCCTGCTGTCTTCCATAGCACCATACTGTGCCAGGTGACAAGCCTCCAACAACGGAAATCCAATCAGGCCAATCCTCTACGATCCCACTCAATCCACTCAGCCACCGCCCTACACCGACAACCATCAGTAACACACACTGCAAATGTCACACACTTGCAGTGCACTCTGTGACAGATATGGGGATGGACACATCCACATCAACCACCTCTTGGGCTCAGTGCTAAATAAAGCATCTCTTTTGGCTACAGTGGCTACATAGTGTAGCTGACCATGCATTCTGACCTCTCAATGGAGGTTACAGAGATGAATTTACCCCTTAAGGATCAATAGTGTTAGTGGGGAAAAAAAAAAAAAAAATCCACAAAAACTCTCCCCACCAAGGCAAATAAACCCTTCAGGAAGCAAAACTGGCAACAGTGACACAAATAGGCCCCCCGCCTGGGAGAAAGATAATGCACGCCTTTCATCATAGTCCAGGTCCCACTTTCACAGGAGCCTGGGGTTCAACCCTCTCTGGACCTGCATAGAGGTCACATGCAGGCCACCCAATACTGGGTAGTACTATTGGATACTACTAGCTAAATGGAGGACATTCAGCAGTCCTTGTGTGCAGAGGTGGAGTAGCTGCTGGGAATTTTGGTTTGATGTTGAAAACAGAATAATATCCACAAACCCCCATGCACGCTTGTCACACAACCTTTTTACCCAAGTGTGGGAAATGCACCCATTCTGTCAGATGAGCTCATAGTCGTGTTCTTTTCTACCCTGTGTGTGTCTTTGAGGGCCTGTGCATTGTGTGTTCTGGTCGCAGAATGAATGTGAATTATTGTCACTGTGATCCTAATGTCCAGCATCTGACTCTCTGACTCTATTTTTTATATTTTGGGGTTGAAAAAGTAGGGTTGAGGTGGGCAGTCTGAGTATTTGTGCTTCAAGCTACAAAGCTGCCCCAGTTACTAAGACTGTCTTTTCTCCTAATTTTCCATCCATACCCATCTCCCTCTTCTTTACTCCAAATATCTGTCCCATTCAGCCTTGGATGACACTAGTGTCACTTGTACTTTCTCGAGTCTCCCATGCTAGAAAAATCCCTTAGAGTCCAATAGTTCTAGATCCTGTTTTAGCTTAGAAACTGTAGGGTCCATAAAAACCAGACAGCACAGTGTACTTGTCAGGCAGCTGAGAATTTTTAGCATCTCTGAATCCCTCCAGCCCTCCATGCCCGTGCTGATTCTGGCCTGAGCTGTGAACTCAGGGGGGCTAACAAGGCTGTTTGATGGGCCATGGGTACTGAGTATCAGGGGTTTTGTGGGTAGATGGGTGGTTTGGGGGGCTGTTTGTGTCCCACAGTGAATCCCTGAGCAACTTGTGTTGAGCTAAAAATTCCCACTGTGTCTCATCCCCATATGAATTCAGTTCCTCAAGCAGAGAAGGCACTGCTTACATTCTTCTTGTCTTAGTGTGATGCTTACACAGAGATACAAAACTAGAATAAATACATATATTACTTAGAAAGACATAAATTAATGCAAAGGCATGTGGGAGACAGTGCAGCAAGGGGGACTTAAGTGCCTCCTACTGAAAAGTAGCAAAAAAAAAAGGGGGGGAGGAGGGAATTTCAGCGCTGCAAGTGGATGGGTACATGCCTATTTCTGGATGGCTCCAATGAGCCGAGAAGAAATGTCGTAAGACCCATTTCCCAGCTCTGGCTGCTGCAGCAATAACTCCCCAAGAAATAGCAAAAGCAAGTCCACATAAGTGACTGTTCACACACAAATACACATTCTCAGTGATGCGCGTGCACTGCAGGCTGGGCAACCTCCCTGCAGGGCCAAACAGAGATGGGGCAGCACACACTTCGAAGGGGGAGTCCAGGGCAGGATCTCTGACTGGTCACAACTACAGTAACAGTTACAGGGTACACTCAGAGCTACCCCTCAACCCAACCCCAATACATGTTCAAACATCCTCCAAACCTACCCGAAATAGATGAAGGAAAGACATGTGCTCTAGATCCACTCCCTACACAAATCAAATCTGATGCCACATGGCTATCAGCGCAAGTTCCTATTGTGCCTGTCTGACTGAATTCCTATTCAGAACTCTCCTTCTTCTACCCTGTCTTTAGATATTCAACTGAGTAAAGATGGGAAGACAAACAGCAAGACATCTGGACAGGCAGACAGCAGTGCAGGCCTTCCAGGGCCCTTTTCTTCTTCTACTGCCGGAGAATGCTATCAGCCTGGATCAGGCTAGCCTACTCAAGCCGAGCTTCAGCAGCCTCACGGGCCAGCCCGCTTTTCACCATGGAAACCTGCCCTGCACTCGCCCTGTGATTGGCTCATGCAATCACTAGACAGACACTCTGTCTTACAATACAGATAATAATGGCCCTCCAGCAGGATGACAGCAGGGGAAGAGTGATGCAGAAAGGTCTTTTTCCTACAGATTTTGCCCTTTAGAAATGCTGCATTCTGCAGGTGCACAAAAAGTACAACACCTGTATGCTCCTCACATGACATTCGGCTGGTTGCACATACAGATCCTAATCAAATCCACAAAATAGTCCCCACAAACTCATTAACATTTTTTATATATTAGTGATTATTTTTTTCCAATCACTATAAGGATGCTTTCAAAGCCTAGAGGGCAAAGTAGACATAAAACGAACACCAAACACCAGTCTAATATGAAAAATGCCAGCCAAATGCCAACACTGGCCATACAGCAATTGCTCACTGAACCGCATTCATGAACCAGCTATTCTTTATCTTCCTCGCTTTACAGACAGAGTTTGTAATAATAAGGCTAATAATATGGGTATGTGTCCATGTTTCCATACATAATCATTTCCGTCTTTTTCTTCCCCAAAGCAGGGACGACAAAAGCGAAAGCTCCTTTTCAACGGCCTCTGCTCTATTTACAGTACATTGTCTGGAATTCGAATACCCAGCACAGAGATTAACAATACCGACAAATCAATGCTTGCGGATGAGCCTCTTTTGGTAACATTGTTATTGCATCTTGCTACAAGCACTGCCATGTCTTGCATAGCCTCTTCACTTCAGTTGTTCTTTGTGTTTACAGCACGGGGCCCCAAAACTGGGAGCATGTCTTCAAAATGTGCTGTTTGTTTCCTCCACAGCTCCATTCAGCCCTCTCTTCTCAGCCATCTGACGTTTTTTGGCTTTTTTTTTTTTTTTTAAGAGAGGGGGGTATTTCTGGGACAACAAGGGGAGAAGAGGGGATGTATACACAGCACCCTGAAGCCAGCATCAAGCATTATACACACACTGTACACTAAGCCAAAACACTGCGATGCTTGAAATTAGAATGGCTTTTCATGCAAACAGAGGCGCTTGCTGTGCAGGTGACAGGCTGGTGCTGCAGAAAGAATTGAAATGAAAAACAAATCCAAATGCTATTTTAAATAAAACACCACTTGGCAGGGACTTGCTGCACCAAACCAAACAGAAAAACTGTACTTGCCACGTGACATATGTGCACATGTTAAATACACCTATTAAATGAGGTCACCACCCATTTTTTCCCCCCTCACCGCACTGCATCTAACCTCTTTGCCAGAGCAACACTAATACGTTTAATGAAGTCATTAGTCAAAAAATGAAGATAGACAGCGGCACGAGGCATTGAAGGTGGAGGCGCAAAGGGCAGAGACAGAGGCAGGGAAACAAAAGGGGAACAGGAGAAAATAGATCAGCTGAAATGTACTTCTCTAGAAAGCACGTTCTCGTGCATAATAGATGCAGTATCATGTGTTCCAATAGCTACCTAGTTGCAAATGTAATATGCGTCTATCCCAATCAAGGCAACACACAGAAACAACACAATCGGGGTGGCATTTTTACAAAAAAAAAGTTCAAACCTGCAAAGTAAATTTCCAGGGTAACCGCATGTGTGCGTTATCACCACTACTTAATCTAAATGCTTAATCAAAATAAGACATCCGTGAATGAACTAATCTAATGAAATTATTTGTACTTGGCTGGTATAAATGGGTCCACCCATGGCTATGCCCATTCATTCCTAAAATGGCAAAGCCCAGATCAAAGCAAATTGTTGCCAAAGCGTGAGTCACTTTGCTTTTATGTAAAATAATTGCCCCCTGACAGTTTAAAGCAGTTCAAATTTAACCATGCGTCTATCTGAAGCAGCACAGTGGCTGCCACTGGAATCCAAAACGGCGCTCCCCTGCCGTGGCACAGACTGCTGTCCCAGCAATATATACAGCTGTTTACTTATTCATGAATGGATCAGGGCTACTAACTCAATCAATCTGCTTCCAGTTACCAAGGCTGACTTTATTAGATAACATTAATGATGAATTAGATGTCCATAGGTGTTGTGTTTCTCCCTTGTCAGCAAATACAATTCAAATGGGAGCACAAGGAATATTGGCTGCAAATGGATCAACACTCTGGGGATAATTGTGGCATTATACAACATTATAGGCTAATAAATTATAGTCAGACCATATGCTATAGAAGAAAGAAAAATCACTGTGTGCTTCACGAAGATGAAATATGTGTTGTAATTTCTGCTCCAGACATTAAGTGATACGAAACAATAAAGTCAAGCAGAAAAGGCCACGTTTCACTCCTATTATGAATCGATTTTCATGAAAAAGAAATAAGATACAGCACTTATAATCTGTCATATGGAATACAATTAAAAAGAGTCCTTCAGTATGCGTCTCCTTGACATGCTTTGATTTTAGCTTGAGTCCTGAGATCATTACAATATTATAGCTATTCATATACAGCAGGAGTTGTACATTTATCATAAGCTATTTGGTGGTACTTACAGCACTATGAAGGACTACATCTTCTAATGGGTGCCCCTGCTGGGAGTTGAACCTCAGGCCTTACCAGCATTGACGCCAGACTCTATCAGTTGAGCTACACTGAACACAAAACCACATACTTTTTCTCTGTGCATGTGGGCGATGCAACGCATATCATCATGAGCTTTGTGAAATGTGTACATATGCGAGTGGAGACGGGAGGCAGAGCTCACCCTCTGACTGACCTGACGCGATGCAGCATGGACTCTGAGTTTTATTTCACCACCACATATCAAAGGCCTTAGTAGACATTAACCACACCTCCAGATACTGAAAACAAACGCACGCCTGGCTCTGGCGATTATTACAAAGCAATTCCTGATACTAGCAGTTGTGCACTGGGGATGAAACACAGGCAGCTGCTTTGTCTGCCTGCCACACACAAATACAACATAGCAAAGGAAGGAAAGACGCACACTTGTCAAACTACCCCCCGCCCCCACCGGTGTCATGTGTCTTTATTAACACGTTGTGTGCGCGAGGCTGGCGGTCAAAAGCATTTCGTTCTTATTTGAGCACTAACAGAGAGGCAGCTAGCATATCGGCTACACGTATATAGCACTGTTGATGCCAAAAATTAACCCGCTGCCCGTTCATTCAAGTGATTATTCAGTCTTAAAAAGCGCTTCCACCATAACTACCCTGGACCTGGCGCGGTCACACTATAAACCAATTTGTCTTGAACACTTGCTTTTCTCAACGCGAACGAGCGACAAAAAGGGGGACTCGTGGTAGTTTGCGGGCATGCAATGTACACAGGTATCAGCAACACATACCCCCGGTGATAAGTAAACGCATTCCAGTAAGAGCGCTGATATAACGGGACCTGGAACTGCTTCCTACCGTGACCGCTATTTGATCTCATCAGCGACGCAGTCAACAGGCCGGAATGTAGCGGGGAAATCTTACGGGCTAAGCACTGCCTCCGTAGATTCAACATTTCCGCCATGCGAGCAGCGTGATTTGCACCTACCTTGACTTGATCCGCCGGCTTCCAGAGGCATCCGACCACAGCTGCTGAAGCTGGGTCCCGACGCAGCAGACAGCCGAGATGTGTTGCTCCAGAAAACTGAGTGGACGGCTGCGGCGGAAACAGGAACTGAGAAGAGCTTGGATCTGTGAATCCGGCAGTCGAGGCTGCTCTGTGGGGATCTACTGAATGGCCGGTGTCAACACAGAGCTGAGACGGGGAGGAGGGAGACTGAACATCCGGTCATAAAATTTCAAAATAAAGAATGTGCGCGCTTTAGGTACAGTAACTTAAAATGGGATTGGAATTAGTGGCATTTTAGGGTAGCAGATGCCTAACAACTGACATACATACAAAGGCAAATTTGAGGCAAGTATATACAATACATTTTTTTAATTTTCAGCAAGCTGCTCAATGAAAAGATATTTCATCATCCGTAAGTTTTACTTACAAAATGCAACAAACAAATAACTAAAAATGAAATAAATAAACTAAATAAATTGCACATCTCCAAACACTAAGATGGCCTTTTCAATTATGTCGCTTTATCCATTGTTCTGTGTGCTGTCTAGTGTGACAAATAAAACGGGAAATTCGTTGTATGTGTGGATTTAGAGACATCTTTGTTGTGTTTTGAAAATTACTAAAACAGCTCATCCATTACTGATTTCCTTAGGTCAGTTATTGAATCCGACTGTTGCAGCTGTAAGCTGAAAAAAAAATCCCTTTAGTGTTTTATGACGTGTGTAAGTCAGCTCGTATAAGCCACCATTCCTACACTAATGTCCAGATAATAATTTTATGTCTTTAGTTATATTGTGAAAATGTATCAGAACTTGTCGCCCGGTTTCTGCCTTACTTTGGTTTTTAATATATCCTGTTTTGCCTTGCCTGTGTGTTCAAAGTGTATATACAAAAACTTTAATTTACTGCTCTGTGCCGGCTTATAAATACAGTGCATTCTCCACTCAGTTCAATTGCTTACAATCGTTTGACTTATTTTGAAGGCGCATCGATATGATTTCCTGATTGCGCGTCGTTCTCACCACCTGCTGCAGACTGTGATGGGAATCTTTGGTGTGGAAGCGGCAGTACACACACTACCGTTAGATCGCTGTATTGCTTCGGAGCTCACAGACCGACAGACCCAGTGTCACCGGTCAATGGAGGGCACGGCTCCCCCGTGAGCGTGGTACTCGACCTTCTGACTGGTCCAGTGCAGAATAGAGACACTCTGCACGGGATTAGGTCGTCAGCCCTCTCTGGCCACCGGGTTTTTTGGGGGGTTTTTTTTACAACCTCTTGGATTAATCGTGGCATATTCTCTTTCCTCATGATAACCATACATCTAAACTGAGTGATAAAACACAAAGCTTTAATAGCCAATATGACTCTCTTGCTTTACACACTAAATGCATTTGGGAGTAAGTGTAGTCAGATGAAGAAAACTATTATTTTCCACCAGGTAAAGGGATGACAGGAATTCACATTAGAGTGAGTCATTTCTTAGCGGTTCAGCTGACACAGATTTTCCAGATTATGATATTAATATTTTACATCTGTTTATCAAATGAAAATTCAGCTTCTTCCTACAGCTCAGAGATGTGACTGTTGGGTTAACAGGTGATTCTAAATTGGCTGTCTGTGTAAGAGCCCTGTGCTAGACAGGTGACTTGTCCAGGTTGTGACCTGCCTCGTGACCCATCAGTCAGAAAATGTTTTGTTTTTGTGTGTTTGCACAATTTTGTTGAACCAACACACTATTGACAACAGATGCAATGGTAACATAAAGGTGTAGAAAAGCATCATGCAAAGGATAAGGACTCAGTACTGGCTTTTTATGTAATGCAGCTCTGTAATGTTGGTGCAAAGCTTATCCATTTACAGTTGTTAACAGCATTCCTGAGTGGACGCTGCTTCTGCACAAGTCATCAGTCACCCAGCTGTAAACCAGCCTTGTGAAGGTTGTGCGTGATCACCCTCAACTGTCTGTGTGGAGAGCTGTTTATTTATTAATTCACAGTCATGGTCACAATATATTCATTTTTAATTGCAGCTCTCTGACTTTATGCACAAGAGGTTCATGAACTTGAAGCTGATGCAACAAAAACATGCCGTCTTGCCATACATGTAACTGCTCCTTTGCCTCCATCCTTTTAAATTAACCCCAGTTGGTTTGAAATATTACAGAGCAATTGCTAGAAAAACATGTAATTTACTGTACTGCTCTATGAGCTATTACCCAGCTGTTTTTCTATCCTCTCGTTTCAGTTTCACTTGAGAAATAAGCTAGTAAATCAAATTCATAATGCCCAGAGGCTTTTTATTTGTTGCTGCTTTTCCATCCATCCTTGAAAAATATCTGTTGTGCCTCTGAGAGGTTTATCTCCTGTGGCAAGGAGCAAGCCTGGTCTTGCTCTCAAATTGTCACGTCCTGGTGGCTGAATGGGTTAAAGCAGAAAAACAACCCCCCACCTCCATTATTACTTAGTGGTTTTTGAGTCCCAAAGGTGATGCTGGAGCGCCATCATGTGGTGCAAAGGCAACTATGCAATGTCGCTGAGAGATGAGCCCACAAACCAGTCATCAAGTCATTTTCTTGCTACTGTAGGTATTATTTTAATGAGAAAGGTATGACTAAGAAGACCTTTCATTTTTGCTTCATCATCCAGTCTCAAAACTAGCAACACACACACACACAAACCAAGTTTCTGTCACTTCAGAGGATATTATTGACATACATTAATTTAATGATGACCAACCTAACCATAACTACAGGCTAAAGAGTACATGAGTAAGCCTAATCCTTATTTTTTCTAAGTGAAAACTAAGAATAACTTTACTATCACCCTTTACCAGATCTGTGACTATTTGAAGGTTCCTGTCACGGCGATCTTTTTCTCTGAGACCAAAAAAAGAGGTCGCCTTGACATGGGTTCTCACAATGTAAACATATTAATGCCCCTATAACACGAGTATAGCAAAAACACTCACACCCAATCACTCAACCTCAGGCAACAGAAGTCACTTGATGTCATAATCAGCGCTGTTCTTGCGGGACAAAGGCAGGTCGATCCTTCCTGACCTTTTTTTTTTTCTTTTGGTGTGTGGTGACCTTTTCAGATCGAGACACAGAGTTCTAATAGTAAGACATGTGAGCTGTGTTCACCTGAAGGCAAAGCCTGAGTTTGAAGGTAGGAGTGGAAATCAAAGCATGGGTGTCAGATGCTTCACCGTGTATATAAATACTGAAATTCTGAATTATTGGATTTTTTTTAAAAATCAGAAACAATTCAGAGGTCTTTAAGCAGACTAGGCACGCATCACTCTTCAGGCCATGAAATCCATCTCGTACTACAAAACAGAAACAAAATGGGGCTGACTAATTAAAAGATCATTAGAGAATCATTAGAATATCATTATCATATGAATTTGTAACACTTTGGAAGAGAAGCATTGCCATGACACTTTCCGAAATGTATTCAGTGCAACAAAACATTCTGTGAATGGGTGACATTTACAACATTTTAGCGATGACATATGGTATGTTTAATGGGTGTCCTGGTGGTGAGCACTCAAAGACCTCATATTCATAACATGTAATAGAAAACACCTGCTTCACTTCTGTCTAGAGAGCTTTGTATTTGATGAGTGTTTTGAGGATGGCAACACCCTCTTTCCCCCAAGTGACATGATTAATGAAACATAATATTGAGAGTGTAAACTCTCTACACAAAGCAATTAATGGAGTTGGGAATTATTCCAAGGCAAAAGACTTGGAGGAATGGAATAAGTCAGATATAATATGTTAGAAAATATGATATTTTTGATAAGTACTTTCAATTTGAAACATAAACATGTAGACAGAGTTCTGGCCTCTAGAATAGAATAGAATAGAATAGAATAGAATAGAATGGCTTTATTTGTCATTATACAGAATGTAAAATGAGATTGGTTACTTACTTTGAGAAAATGACCCCGTTTGTGTTAATGTTATGGGAGATGATCAACTAATTTTCACAGGTAAGAGCATTTTATTGAAATTTAAATAAATAAATAAAAATAATAATAGTAAAAACCCGTTGTCTTCAAAAGAGGTACAAAATCGTTTGACATGCTGCCCTATAAATTTACAGAGTAACGTTACGACTACCAGACTCTTGCTGTGTCTGTAAATGGCGAGCCTTACTTACAGCAGCGGAAGGCTTCACTTGTCTGGACTTACTTACCACAGCAACTGAGCTACTGAATAGCCTGCCGGTAAGTGAGCAGTTAATACATGTATACATAGTAGGAATAATATTTCAGGTGACTGAGGCTTCTGAGCAATATTGCACTGGATTCAAACAAGAGGAACGTGATCATACGACAAAGGCTGAGTTGCAGGAAATACAAGATAAAAGTTATAATGATTATGAATGGAATGAGATAAAAACTAATAAAACTCCTTCAGGCTCAAACATGCATTTTCATCTATAACAAAAGCACTATTATGACTTGCTTAATTGCGTGGAGTGAAAATTTTCTAGCCTCCTTTTAATGACGTCAGCTTCATTGTAAGGTCTGAATATAGAGCTCAGGCATCATGGAAATCTGTGCACTGTTTCTGAAAGGTGTATTTATGTTTAACAGAGTGCAGTAGTGCTTAATCGCAATGTGCATCCATACAATATTTGAATAGCAATATAGGCGATGGTATCTTTGTCATACATTTTCTCATAGGCTAGCACTGCACAATAAAAACAGGGTAATCGGAGTAGAATAGCAACATTGAATTGCAGCACGAGCCCACTGGATGTAAAAAACAAAAAAAAGGACCTGACCCAACTAAAACAAAAAGAAAATGAAGAAACAGACATCAGCAACAAAAAAACGATAAAAAGATGTTGAAAATGTTGTTTTTGGGCACATACAAAGAGTACAAACATGGACGGTTCTGCATCAAGTGTAATTCTGGAGCTGATATTAATGATAGCTACAGTATAATGCTGATCCTGTTAGAGACAGCAGTCCTTAAAGAAAAAATGAAATTGCTTTCTCATTAAGCTAGCATAAGTATTGCTCCCCAGAGTACATTTTGATGCTGGGACGTTCAGCCTAAGGAATTAATTAATACTGAAGTACCTGCTCAGCGCCCTGGATTTGTAAAGGAAAAACACCTGTGTTAAGGTTAGCTTTCATGTTTGGATGGTGGTTTAATGAGCACTATAACTTTTAGATTAAAAAACAGCATTTGCTTACATTTATGCAAACTGAACAGATTCATACTGATTGATTCACTGATGTGTGCAGCGTGAGCCTCTGTCTGCTTTCATTTTCCACTGCCGCTAATTAGATGCTGTACTGACACTCAGATGTTTATGAGTAGCGCTCTGCCTGTGCGTAAAATGGTAATGTTTAACTCTTAGTGGGGCTGTGTGATGATGAAATGCTCATGTTGTGTTTTACAGAAATTTCTTGTACATATACGTGAAGAGGTTTTTCTTTTAATTCATTTTGCGAGGTGATTCTTTTTTATGCGATTACATTGGGTGGTTATTAAACTAGATCAGGAACATCACTACTTCCAGCACTAGCTCAGAAACTTCAGCCAAGCATCAGCCCACATTAGGGCTAGATTACCTGATAACAGCAGATCTCAATGTCAGCTCACATCAGCTGATACCCTCCTACACACCCAAGTGCCAGATCTCAAACATAACATGTAAATTTTCATATTTATTTGGACTCTCAGGGCTGCTTTCCCTGCAAGCTGTTCTGCAACCCACTTTAACCCTAGCTTCTCTTTATAGTGCTGTCGGGCCTGATTAATGTCATATCTGTTGCCACCGATGGCTTCTCTGTTATGTAACATAGAGAGTTCTTGCTGCTCCTTCTCATTCCTAAGGCCTTTAATTTATGTGCATGGATGGGCAGGGAGGTGTGCTCACTCTGTCTTGGGTTTTGCTGCACGCGTGCATGTGCAAAAGAGCCATGACACCAAATATAAATTACTGGAGATGGAATAATATTTTTTATATGCTTCTGCTTAACAGCAATTTGTGTGAAGTTTAGTCGATGTGATTGTATACTGTATACATTCAAAGAGGTAATAAATTTGACAGCCATCAGAGAGTTTGCCATACTATTCACACCGAATGCACTGAGCATTGCTGCAATATACAAGAGCTTACCTTGAGGAAACATTGCATTTTTTACTTGAATTTACAGAACAAATGTCTCGTCTGATTGTTAATTATACACAAAGTTAAAATAAGGTTACATTATAAAATCTGACCCAAAGCCAAAGAGTTTGTTTAATTAAATGTTTTTTTAATCTTCTCTTTATTGAGAAATTTTTTTTCCCAATAAGTGACAAAGTAGTACACACCAAACAACAAAACATGCAACCAAACAAGAAGAGAGAGAGAAAAAAGGTACATAAAAGCAAACATCAGAGGACTTCGTGTATATCATCATACCAAACTTAACAATCATATATTTGTGTCGAAATAATTTATAAAGCTTTGCCAAGTTGAGTAGAAAATATTAGATTTCCCCTTCAATGAATATTTAATTTTCTCTAGTTTTGAATGTCCCAAAATAGCTTTCATTAAAACTGAATGGGAGGGAGGGGTTTTTTGCTTCCAACATAGCAAAATCAATCTCCGTGCCATTAAGGTCACAAAACAAATCATTCTATCCTGTATGTCTGATAGCTGCACAGTAGTCGACCGCACCCCAGATAGAGCCAAAAGTGGGTCAGGTTTGATCTGTTTTTTAAAAAGATTTTAGAAAGGGTCGGAAAAATAATATTACAATATATTATAATGTATGGACAATTCCAGAACGTATGTGCTAGTGAGGCCGGTCCTAGTGTGCATCTGTCACAGGAAGGATCAACAAAGGGAAACATCTTTGACATTTTCAGTTTTGATAAATGCAACCTGTGTAAAACCTGAAATTGCAAAAGACCGTGCCTAATGCACACAGAAGTAGAATGAACATATTTCTGGGCTTAAGACCACTGATCATCTGTGATGATCATTCCTAGATCTTCCTGTCAAGCCTTTTTCAGATGGTCTAATATAGTTGCTGAGTCTTCCTGAAACAGCCAATAATGGATCTTTGTAATTAAACCTTCTTTGACTGGATCGAACAAAAGGATTGTCTCCATAAAGGAGGATGGAGGCTGATTGGGGAAGGATGGAAATAGACTTTTTATGCAACTTAGAATCTGTAGGTATTTGAAGAAATCTTTACTTTCCAGATTGAACTTGTTTTATAATTGTTGAAATGTGGGGAAAAACATTTTAAATAAATAAATATTTTATACATTGTATTCCTTTTTGGCTCCATTGAATAAATGATGTGTTTAAAACTGATGGAGGGAGCGCATGATTATAAGTGACATGTCTGTCCACCTATAATACTTTTTTATTTGAGACCAATTAAATGTTTTTTACTGCATACACACACACACACACACACACACAGACACACACTGATATTGATACACCCCTTATGTTATATCACTTCATTTCATCTTATTTACACTGTGCACTGCGTGGCACTTGGGGCCGCAAGGTATATTTTGTGCTTGTCAAAAATTTCATGCCACGTTGCATGGTATAAATACATTAAATTCAGCATATGATCAATGGGGGTCTACAGTTAAATGAGCTGTCGAATTTACTAGCGTAAGAATTTCCAGAGCTTACAATAAGGAAACAAAGCATGTTTTTGGTGAAACAGATTCAACAATAGATTTCAACAATTTCATTTGCCAGTTTGTTTCAATTGATTTTTTTGTGCATTTTTGAGTTTTTGCTGCAATGCAGGAAAATACCAGTGTTTAATTAAAAAGGTAAGGCCATCTGTGAATGGTTTTGTACATAAAAATGAATTTGAAGTACTTGATAATAAGGCTTACATAAGCTTGGGGAAAATGAAAAATAAATACATCTTGGTGGTCACATACACTGCTCAAAAAAATAAAGGGAACACACA